>JAQMYR010000004.1:1070000-1114253 GCA_028536675.1 Aphelocoma californica | reverse complement strand
GAATTTGGGAGGAAAAATGGGGATTGGAGGGGGGAAAAAATGGGAATTTGGGGGGAAAAATTGGGGTTGGAGGGGGAAATTGGGAATTTGGGGGAATTTGGGAGGAAAAATGGGGATTGGAGGGGAAAAAAATGGGAATTTGGGGGGAATTTGGGGGAAAATGGGGATTGGAGGGGGGAAATTTGGGATTGGAGGGGGGAATTTGGGGTTGGAGGGGGGAAAATTGGGGATTTGGGGGGTATTTGGGGGAAAAAATTGGGATTTTTGGGGGGAAATTTGGGGTTGGAGGGGGAAAAGAAAAAATGGGAATTTGGGGGAAAAATTGGGATTGGAGGGGGAAATTTGGGGGTTTGGGGGGGAAAAAATGGGAATTTGGGGGGAATTTGGGAGGAAAAATGGGGATTGGAAAGATAAAAAGGGGATTGGGAAGGAAAAAAATTGGGGTTGGAGGGGAAAAAAGGGAAATTTGGGGGGAAAAATGGGGGGTTTGGGGGGGAAAATTGGGGTTGGAGGGGGAAATTTGGGGGTTTGGGGGGGAAATTTGGGGTTGGAGGGGGAAATTTGGGGTTGGAGGGGGGAATTTGGGGATTTGGGGGGAATTTGGGAGGAAAAATGGGGATTGGAGGGGGAAAAAATGGGAATTTGGGGGGGAAAAAATGGGAATTTGGGGGGAATTTGGGAGGAAAAATGGGGATTGGAGGGGGAAAAAATGGGAATTTGGGGGGTTTGGGGGGAAAATTGGGGGTTTGGGGGGGAAATTTGGGGATTTGGGGGGAAATGGAGATTTGGGGGGAAAAATGGGGTCGGAGGGGGAAATTTGGGGGTTTGGGGGGTATTTGGGGGGAAAAATTGGGATTTCGGGGGGAAATTTGGGATTGGAGGGGGAAATTTGGGGGTTTGGGGGGGAAATTTGGGGTTGGAGGGGGGAATTTGGGATTGGGA
Organism: Aphelocoma californica; assembly: GCA_028536675.1. Lineage (NCBI taxonomy): Eukaryota > Metazoa > Chordata > Aves > Passeriformes > Corvidae > Aphelocoma > Aphelocoma californica. The sequence continues at coordinate 1,113,311 of JAQMYR010000004.1, read as the reverse complement.
GGGGGAAATTTGGGATTGGAGGGGGAAATTTTGGGGGTTTGGGGGGAAAAAATGGGAATTTGGGGGGGAATTTGGGAGGAAAAATTGGGATTGGAGGGGGAAATTTGGGGTTTGAGGGGGGAAAAAATGGGAATTTGGGGGGAATTTGGGGGAAAATGGGGATTGGAGGGGGGAAATTTGGGGGTTTGGGGGGGAAAAAATGGGAATTTGGGGGGAATTTGGGGGAAAATGGGGATTGGAGGGGGGAAATTTGGGATTGGAGGGGGGAAAAAGGGGGATTTGGGGGGGAAATTTGGGGTTGAGGGGGGAAAAAATGGGAATTTGGGGGGAATTTGGGGGAAAAATTGGGATTGGAGGGGGAAATTTGGGGGTTTGGGGGGGAAAAATGGGAATTTGGGGGGAATTTGGGAGGAAAAATGGGGATTGGACGGGGGAAAAAATGGGAATTTGGGGATTTGGGGGGAAAAATTGGGGGTTTGGGGGGAAAATGGAGATTTGGGGGGGAAATTTGGGGGTTTGGGGGGGAAATTTGGGGTTGGAGGGGGAAAAAATGGGGATTTGGGGGGTATTTGGGCGGGGGAAAAATTGGGATTTCGGGGGGAAATTTGGGATTGGAGGGGGAAATTTGGGGTTGGAGGGGGAAATTTGGGGGTTTGGGGGGGAAAATTGGGGAATTTGGGGAGGAATTTGGGGATTTGGGGGGGAAAATTGGGGAACGGAGGACATTATGTGATTGTAATATGCAAATGAGAGGCTTCCGATATGCAAATGAGCCTATTTAATATACAAATGGGCCCAGCCTGGATGCAAGCGTGGCGATTTAATGTGCGGCGTGCAAAGGAGCGTGCAAAGGAGTCTGTTTAATATGCAAATGAGCTGGGGCGGTATGTAAATGAGATTCTAAACCGGCGATGAACCTGGTTTAAGATGCGAACGAGATGGTTTGCTATGCAAATGAGCCGGTGCGACATGCAAATGAGATGATTCGCCACGCGACTGAGCCGGTTTTGATATGCAAATCAGCTTACTTAATATGTAAATGAGCCGGTTTTAGCATGGAAATGATCTCATTTAATAAGCGAACTAGCCCGCTTAATATGCAAATTAGCTGTATAGAGATGTAGGAGAGATCGGTTTTGCTATGCAAATGCCCCTGTTTAATATGCAAACGAGCCGGTTTAGTATACAGACGGACCGGCTCAGTAGGCAAATGAGCGGAATTAATATACAAATGAGCCGCTTAAATATGCAAATAACATGACTTGCGATGCGAGCGAGCCGGTTCGACAGGCGAATGAGCTGCTCTAATATGCAAACGAGCTGGCTTAATATGCAAATGAGCTCATTTGCGTGGCGCCGGAGCGCGGGGGTCCCCTCAGAGCGGGAACCGGAATCACCCCGGGAAAGGAGCGCGGGGTCCCCTCAGAGAGGGAACCGGAATCACCCCGGGAAAGGAGCGCGGGGTCCCCTCACGGAGGGAACCGGAATCACCCCGGGAAAGGAGCGCGGGGTCCCCTCAGAGAGGGAACCGGAACCGCTCCGGGAAAGGAGCGCGGGGTCCCCTCAGAGCGGGAACCGGAATCACCCCGGGAATGGAGCGCGGGGTCCCCCTCAGAGAGGGACCGGAATCACCCGGGAAAGGAGCGCGGGGTCCCCTCAGAGAGGGGACCGGAATCACCCCGGGAAAGGAGCGCGGGGTCCCCTCAGAGAGGGAACCGAATCACCCCGGGAAAGGAGCGCGGGGTCCCCTCAGAGAGGGAACCGGAACCGCCCCGGGAAAGGAGCGCGGGGTCCCCTCAGAGAGGGAACCGGAACCGCTCCGGGAAAGGAGCGCGGGGGTCCCCCTCAGAGAGGGACCGGAATCACCCCGGGAAAGGAGCGCGGGGTCCCCTCAGAGAGGGAACCGGAATCACCCCGGGAAAGGAGCGCGGGGGTCCCCTCACGGAGGGAACCGGAATCACCCCGGGAAAGGAGCGCGGGGTCTCCTCAGAGAGGGAACCGGAATCACCCCGGGAAAGGAGCGCGGGGTCCCCTCAGAGAGGGAACCGGAGCCACCCCGGAAAGGAGCGCGGGGTCCCCTCAGAGAGGGATCGGAACCGCTCCGGGAAAGGAGCGCGGGGTCCCCTCAGAGAGGGAACCGGAATCACCCCGGGAAAGGAGCGCGGGGGTCCCCTCAGAGAGGGAACCGGAACCGCTCCGGGAAAGGAGCGCGGGGTCCCCTCAGAGAGGGAACCGGAATCGCCCCGGGAAAGGAGCGCGGGGTCCCCTCAGAGAGGGAACCGGAATCACCCCGGGAAAGGAGCGCGGGGTCCCCTCACGGAGGGAACCGGAATCACCCCGGGAAAGGAGCGCGGGGTCCCCTCAGAGAGGGACCGGAATCACCCCGGGAAAGGAGCGCGGGGTCCCCTCAGAGAGGGAACCGGAATCACCCCGGGAAAGGAGCGCGGGGTCCCCTCAGAGAGAACCGGAGCCACCCCGGGAAAGGAGCGCGGGGTCCCCTCAGAGAGGGAACCGGAATCACCCCGGGAAAGGAGCGCGCGGGTCCCCTCAGAGAGGGAACCGGAATCACCCCGGGAAAGGAGCGCGGGGTCCCCTCAGAGAGAACCGGAACCGCTGCGGGAAAGGAGCGCGGGGTCCCCTCAGAGAGGGAACCGGAATCACCCCGGGAAAGGAGCGCGGGGTCCCCTCAGAGAGGGAACCGGAATCACCCCGGGAAAGGAGCGCGGGGTCCCCTCAGAGAGAACCGGAAACCGCTCCGGGAAAGGAGCGCGGGGTCCCCTCACGGAGGGAACCGGAATCGCCCCGGGAAAGGAGCGCGGGGTCCCCTCAGAGAGAACCGGAACCGCTCCGGGAAAGGAGCGCGGGGGTCCCCTCAGAGAGGGACCGGAATCACCCCGGGAAAGGAGCGCGGGGTCCCCTCAGAGAGGGAACCGGAATCGCCCCGGGAAAGGAGCGCGGGGTCCCCTCAGAGAGGGACCGGAATCACCCCGGGAAAGGAGCGCGGGGGTCCCCTCAGAGAGGGAACCGGAATCGCCCCGGGAAAGGAGCGCGGGGTCCCCTCAGAGAGGGACCGGAATCACCCCGGGAAAGGAGCGCGGGGTCCCCTCAGAGAGGGAACCGGAATCGCCCCGGGAAAGGAGCGCGGGGTCCCCTCACGGAGGGAACCGGAATCACCCCGGGAAAGGAGCGCGGGGGTCCCCTCAGAGAGGGAACCGGAATCGCCCCGGGAAAGGAGCGCGGGGGTCCCCTCAGAGAGGGAACCGGAATCACCCCGGGAAAGGAGCGCGGGGTCCCCTCAGAGAGGGAACCGGAATCACCCCGGGAAAGGGAGCGCGGGGTCCCCTCAGAGAGGAACCGGAATCACCCCGGAAAGGAGCGCGGGGTCCCCTCAGAGAGGGAACCGGAATCACCCCGGGAAAGGAGCGCGGGGTCCCCTCAGAGAGAACCGGAACCGCTCCGGGAAAGGAGCGCGGGGTCCCCTCAGAGAGGGAACCGGAATCGCCCCGGGAAAGGAGCGCGGGGGTCCCCTCAGAGAGGGAACCGGAATCACCCCGGGAAAGGAGCGCGGGGTCCCCTCAGAGAGGGAACCGGAATCGGCTCCGGGAAAGGAGCGCGGGGTCCCCTCACGGAGGGAACCGGAATCACCCCGGGAAAGGAGCGCGGGGTCCCCTCAGAGAGGGAACCGGAATCACCCCGGGAAAGGAGCCCGAATCGCCCCGAGCTCTCCCCGTTAAAGGAGCCCGCGCTCCCTTCAGAAAGAGAAGCGGGACCACCCCGTGACAGGAGCCCGAGCTCCCCGCTTGAAAAGAGTCCGGGCTCCCCCTCAGAGAAGGAACCGGAGCCGCCCCGAGCTCTCCCCACGACAGGAGCCCGAATGGCCCCGAGCTCGCCCCGTGAAAGGAGCCCGGGCTCCCCCTCCAGAGAACCGGAATCGCTCCGTGACGGGACCCGCAGCTCCCCCCGTGAAGAGAAGCCACGTTCCCCCTCAGAGAGGGAACCGGAACGACCCCCGAGCTGCCCCCATGAGAGGAGCCCGAGCTCCCCCCGTGACAGGAGCCCTCTCTCCCCCTCAGAGAGGGAACCGGAATCGGCCCGTGACAGGAGCCCTCTCTCCCCCTCAGCGAAGGAACCGGAATCGCCCCGTGACAGGAGCCCGAGCTCCCCTCAAAAGAGAGAAGCGGGACCACCCCGTGAAAAGAGCCCGAGCTCCCTCTCTGACAGTGAACCGGAATCACCCCGCGCTCCCCCCGTGACAGGAGCCCGCGCTCCCCCCTCCCACAGGGAACCGGAATCGCCCCGTGACAGGACACAGCCCTGACAGAGCCATGGCGGAAGCGAGCGGGCTGTCACAGCCGGCCCGGCGGCGTGTGGGCAACGACCCCACCGTCCCTTGCCCTGCCAAGCGGGAAGCAGCCGCGGCTCCGGGAGCTCCCCGGGGTCGGGAGCCGCGGCGGGGAGTCCTCGGGCCCGTACCTGAAGTAGTAGACATCGCTCTTGCCGGCGCTCAGGCCCGACTTGCGGATCACCTCTTCCTTCTTCCAGCCGGGAGGCAGCGCGGGACAGTCCATCCTGCCGGGCTTCTCCATGCGCCGGGCCGGCGGGACGGGGCCACCGGGGCCCGGAGCTGCCGGCCCGGCTCGCTGCGGCCGGGGCCGCTCGGTGCAGCCGGCGCCGCTCGCTGCTGCCGGCCCGGCTCGGCCCGGGGCCGGGACCCCGCGCGGCGATGGCGGAGCGGGCGCGCGGCGCCAGGAGCGCGGGCTGCGCGCGCAGCCGCCGGGGCGAGCCCGGCCCGGCCCGAGCGCGGCCTCCGAGCGGGGCAGAGCGGCCGCGCCGCATCATAGAGACAGCGGGGGCGGGACCGCGCCGGCCGCCCGGGCACGGCGGGGCTCGGACAGGGACACCGGAGCGGGAACCACAGCGGGAGCCGGAGCGGGACCCCTGAGGCGGAACCATGACGGGACTCCTGAGGGGGAACTATGGCGGGACTCGGAGCGGGACCTCACGGTGAGAGCCCTGAGGGGGAAACCATGGCGGGGACTCAGAGCGGGACCCAACGGTGAGAGCCTGAGGGGAAACCATGGCGGGACTCAGAGCGGGACCCCACGGTGAGAGCCCTGAGGGGAAACCATGGCGGGACCCAGAGAGGGACCCCTGAGAGGGAACCATGACGGGACTCCTGAGGGAGAACCATGGCGGGACCCGGAGCGGGACCCTTGAGGCGGAACCATGGCGGGACTCCTGAGGGGGAACCATGGTGGGGACCCCGGAGCGAGACCCTTGAGAGGGAACCATGACGGGACCTGGAGCGGGACCCCTGAGGGGGGAACCATGGTGGGACCCCTGAGGGCGAACCATGGCAGGACTCCTGAGGGGGAATTATGGCGGGACCCAGAGTGGGACCCCTGAGGGGGGAACCATGGCGGGACCCAGAGCGGGACCCTTGAGAGGGAACCAAGGCGGGACCCAGAGCGGGACCCTTGAGGCGGAACCATGGCGGGACTCCTGAGGGGGAACCATGGTGGGACCCAGAGCGAGATCCTTGAGGGGGAACCATGGCGGGACCTGGAGCGGGACAACCTGAGGGGGAACCATGGCGGGACCCCTGAGGGGAAACCATGGCGGGACCCAGAGTGAGACCCCTGAGGGGGAACCATGGCAGGGACCCAGAGCGGGACCCCTGAGGGAGAACCATGGCAGGACCCGGAGCGGGACCCTTGAGGCGGAACCATGGCGGGACTCCTGAGCAGGACCCTGACGGGGAACCATGGCAGGACCCCCTGAGGGGGAACCATAGTGGGACCCCTGAGGGCGAACCATGGCAGGGACTCCTGAGGGGGAACCATGGTGGAACCCAGAGCGGGACCCCTGAGGGGGAACCATGGCGGGACCTTGAAGGGGGAACCATGGCGGGGACTCCAGAGTGACACCACTGAGGGTGAGACCCCTGAGGGGGAACCATGGCGGGACCCAGAGTGCGACCCCTGAGGGGGAACCATGGCGGGACCCGGAGTGAGACCCCTGAGGGTGAGACCCCTGAGGGGGAACCGTGGTGGGACCCGGAGCGAGACCCCAGAGAGGGAACCATGACAGGATCCCAGAGTGGGGACCCCTGAGGGGGAACCATGGCGGGACCCAGAGCGAGACCCTTGAGGGGGGAACCATGGCGGGACCCAGAGCAGGACCCCTGAGGGGGAACCATGGCGGGACCCCAGAGCGGGACAACCTGAGGGGGAACCATGGTGGGACCCAGAGCGCGGCCCACAGGTGGCACAGGGGATCTCCCTCTGCAGCTCCGCCATTCCCTATTCCCTTTCCCTGGAAGCGCCGCGTTTATCCCGCGGGATCCAGCGCGGCTTCTCCCCTCCCGCCTCCCGCCTCTCCCCTCTCCCTTCCCGCCTCTCCCGTCCCGCCTCAGCCGCCGGCTTTAGGACCGAGCTGCGGCGGCCTCAGCGCGCAGGGGCGGCCGAGCCCCGTCCGGCCGCATTCCCGACGCTTCTCCCCCTCTTTCCCATTTCCCCTTCCCGATGCCGACCGCATTCCCGGGAGCTGCTGCTGCGAGAACGCCGCCATTCCTGGGAGGAGCAGCACGGAGCCGCCAGGTGAGCACCGATGGAGGGCGAAGGAGGAGCGGGCCAAGATGGCGCCGGCGCTGAGGGGAGGGGAGAGGGGGGGGGTGGAGAGAAGCGACAGCGGAGCTCCCAAAGAATTCCAGAATTCCTCCAAATCCATGGAATTCTCCCTGGGGGGAGTTGATCCAAACTGGGAATTGGGGTCGTGCTCGTTGGGTGGTGGTGAGGGGAAGGGGTGGAAATGCTGCTCGATCCCCAATTCCCGTCCAAACCTTCCGGTGAGGAGCGGTTTTGGTGGGGGTTTTTTTTTTTTTTGGGAATTTCAATGGATCGAGGTGAGCAACAATTCCGGGAGATTGAGGAGTTCTTCACTCGCTTCCTAAATCCCCCTCCGTTTTCCGATTTTTTCGGGAATTCGCTCGTTTTGATCCCGATTTTTTTCCCCCCTCTCCACATCCCAGATGGGAAAAGGGGGATTTGGGATGGGAAATTGGGAATTTTGGGGGGGAAAAGTGGGAATTTGGAGGGAAAAGTGGAAATTGGGGTGGGAAAAGGGGGATTTGGGGTGGGAAATTGGGATTTGAGGGGGAAAAGTGGGAATTTCGGGGGTAAAGTGGGGAATTTGGGGGGGAAAAGTGGGAATTGGGGGGGAAAAGTGGGAATTTGGGGGGAAAAATTGGGAATTTGGGGGGAAAATTGGGAATTTGGGGGGAGAAAAGTGGGAATTTGGGGGGGGAAAGTGGGAATTTGGGGGGAAAAGTGGGAATTGGGGGGGAAAAAGTGGGAATTTGGGGGGGAAAGTGGGAATTGGGGGGGAAAAGTGGGAATTTGGGGGGGAAAAGTGGGAATTTGGGGTAAAAGTGGGAATTTGGGGGGAAAAAGTGGGAATTGGGGGGGAAAAGTGGGAATTTGGGGGGGAAAGTGGGAATTGGGGGGGAAAAGTGGGAATTTGGGGGGGAAAAGTGGGAATTTGGGGGGAAAAGTGGGAATTTGGGGTGGGAAAGTTGGGAATTTGGGGGAAAAGTGGGAATTTGGGGGGAAAAATTGGGAATTTGGGGGAAAATTGGGAATTTGGGGGGAAAAAAGTGGGAATTTGGGGGGAAAATTGGGAATTTGGGGGGGAAAGTGGGAATTTGGAGGAAAAAGTGGGAATTTGAGGGGAAAAGTGGGAATTGGGGGGGAAAAGTGGGAATTTGGGGGGGAAAGTGGGAATTTGGGGGGAAAAAGTGGGAATTGGGGGGGAAAAGTGGGAATTTGGGGGGAAAAGTGGGAATTTGGGGGAAAAGTGGGATTTGGGGGGAAAAGTGGGAATTTGGGGGGGAAAAGTGGGAATTTGGAGGGAAAAGTGGGAATTTGGGGGGGAAAAGTGGGAATTTGGAGGGAAAAGTGGGAATTCCCTCCCAAATCCCACTTTTTCCATCCCTAATCCCACTTTTCCCTCCCAAAATCCTGGAATTCCTCCAGCTTTGCTTCGCTCCGAGCCAAAGAATTCCCGGCCAAGTTCACCAGGAAACTCCGACCAGTGCCGGGACCTCTCCCGGATTTCCTGGATTTACCAGGAATGAGCTGGAAACCCCCAAATTCCCTTTTTTTTCCCAATAAAGTGACTTTTATCCCAAATAATTCCACTTTTCCCTCCATTCCCTGCTCTCAGAATTCCCTAAAATCCTTCCCAAGTGGGATTCCCTTGGGCCGCCCCACCCTGCTCGAGGGTTTCCCGCCGGCAGGAAACTGTGAGGGGACCCCGAGCCTGAGGGGACCCCGAACCTCAGGGGACCCCGAGCCTGAGGAGAGGGCGGGAAACCGGGATGGGACCCCGAACCTCAGGGGACCCCGAGTGTGAGGGAAAGGCGGGAAACCATGATGGGACCCCGATCCCGAGGGAACACCGGTCCCGAGGGGACCCGAGCCTGCGGAGCCATCTTTGTGCTGCCCTGAGGGGAACGGAGCCGCCGCCCCACCCTGCCCGAGGGTTTCCCGCCGGCGGGAAACGTGAGGGGACCCCGAGTCTGAGGGGACCCCGAACCTGAGGGAGCCCCGAGCATGAGGGGATCCTGAGCGTGAGGAGACCCCAAGGCAGAGGAGAAGGCAGGAAACCATGATGGGACCCCGAGTGTGAGGGGACCCCGAGCGTGAGGGGACGCCGATCCCGAGGGGACCCGAGCATGAGGAGCCATCTTTGTGCTGCCCTGAGGGGAACGGAGCCGCCGCCCCACCCTGCTCGAGGCGGGAAACGTGAGGAGACCCCGAACGTGAGGGAAAGGCGGGAAACCCTGAGGGGACCCGGAGCCTGAGGGGACCCCGAGCCAGAGGAGACCCCGAGCCCGAGGGGACCCGAGCCTGTGGAGCCATCTTTGTGCTGCCCTGAGGGGAACGGAGCCGCTGCCCCACCCTGCTCGAGGCGGGAAACGTGAGGGGACCCCGAGCGTGAGGAGACCCCGAACGTGAGGGAAAGGCGGGAAACCCTGAGGGGACCCCGAGCCCGCGGAGCCATCTTTGTGCTGCCCTGAGGGGAACGGAGCCGCCGCCCCACCCTGCCCGAGGGTTTCCCGCCGGCGGGAAACGTGAGGGGACCCCGAGCCTGAGGGGACGCCGAGCCCGAGGGGATCCTGAGCGTGAGGGGACCCCGAGGCAGAGGAGAAGGCAGGAAACCATGAGGGGACCCCGAGCCTGAGGGGACGCCGATGCCGAGGGGACCCGAGCATGAGGAGCCATCTTTGTGCTGCCCTGAGGGGAACGGAGCCGCCGCCCCACCCTGCCCGAGGGTTTCCCGCCGGCGGGAAACGTGAGGGGACCCCGAGCCCGAGGGGACCCCGAACTTGAGGGAGCCCCGAGCGTGAGGGGATCCTGAGCGTGAGGGGACCCCGAGGCAGAGGAGAAGGCAGGAAACCGGGATGGGACCCCGAGCCTGAGGGGACCCCGATCCCGAGGGGACCCGAGCATGAGGAGCCATCTTTGTGCTGCCCTGAGGGGAACGGAGCCGCTGCCCCACCCTGCTCGAGGCGGGAAACGTGAGGGGACCCCGAGCGTGAGGGAAAGGCGGGAAACCCTGAGGGGACGCCGAGCCTGAGGGGACCCCAAGTGTGAGGGGACCCCGAGGCAGAGGAGAAGGCAGGAAACCATGAGGGGACCCCGAGCCTGAGGGGACGCTGAGCGTGAGGGGACGCCGATCCCGAGGGGACCCGAGCATGAGGAGCCATCTTTGTGCTGCCCTGAGGGGAACAGAGCCGCCGCCCCACCCTGCTCGAGGCGGGAAACGTGAGGGGACGCCGAGCCTGAGGGGACCCCAAGCCAGAGGAGACCCCGAGGCAGAGGAGAAGGCAGGAAACCATGATGGGACCCCGAGCCTGAGGGGACGCCGATGCCGAGGGGACCCGAGCATGAGGAGCCATCTTTGTGCTGCCCTGAGGGGAACGGAGCCGCCGCCCCACCCTGCCCGAGGGTTTCCCGCCGGCGGGAAACGTGAGGGGACCCCGAGCCCGAGGGGACCCCGAACCTGAGGGAGCCCCGAGCGTGAGGGAAAGGCGGGAAACCGTGAGGGGACGCCGAGCCTGAGGCGAAGGCGGGAAATCCTGAGGGGACGCCGAGCCTGAGGGAGCCCCGACTCTGAGGGAGAAGCCATGGAGGGGCTCCAGCCCAGCTGCTCCGCCTGCCGCCATCCCTCCGCTGGTCTCTGCCGTGAGCAGGAGGTCGAGGCCGGGCGAGCGTGGGGCTCTCCTTGGGCTGCTGCAGGACGTGCTCCGTGAGGGTTCGTGTCCTCCTCCCCAGAGGGAACCGGCGCCATCGCCACCGTGGAGAACGGGTGGGTTTCGACTTTTAATGGCGGTGTGGGGGGTTAAAAGTTGGGTATTTATTGTTAGGAAAACGTTGGTGGTTTTTGTGTGCGGGGTTTGTTTTTTTTTCTTTCCCCTCCGTTTTTATGTCTCAGTATTTATTTCCTCATGGTGGAAAAGGATTGGGGAGGCTCCAGGGAGAGCTCTAAAAACCTGGAATTGAGGAAATATCGGGATAAGGGATGGAAAAAAAAAACAACCCTTTTGGGAGCTGCTCCATTCCCTGGAATAAGCTGGGATCACGGGGGGATGATCCCTAAAAATGCGATCCCTAAAAATGCCCAAAGCCGAGCGGAGCCTCTGGAAAATCGGGAATTCCGTCCTTTGCTCCTCCTCCATTCCCTGGAATAAGCTGGATCACGGGGGGATGATCCCTAAAAATGCGATCCCTAAAAATGCCCAAAGCCGAGCGGAGCCTCTGGAAAATCGGGAATTCCGTCCTTTGCTCCCGCCTTTGAGATATTTCCGAAAAAGCCCTAAACAGCCTTACCCCAAAAAAGCCTTAAAGCGGAAAGGCCCTAAAAGCGTCCTAAAAATTCCCTAAAATCCCAAAGAGTCCCCAAATCCCCCCAAAAATCCTCGAAAAATCCCCAAAAAATCCCCGAAATTCCCCCAAAAAATCCCCCAAACTCCCAAATAATTCCCAAATCCCCCCCAAAAATCCCCCAAAAATGTCCCAAAAAATCCCTCAAAAAATCCCCAAAAAATCCCCAAAAATCCCCCAAAAATCCCCAAAAAATCCCCCAAAATTCGAAACCCCCCCCAAAAACTGTAAAAAATCCCCAAAAAATCCCCCCAAAAATCCCAAAACCCCCCCAAAAAACTCTTTAAAAACCCTAAAAAATCCCCAAAAAATCCCCCAAAAATCACCCCAAAAAAATCCCCCAAAAATCCCAAAAAATCCCAAAAAATCCCCTAAAAATCCCAAAAATCCCAAAAAATCCCCAAAAACCCCTAAAAAATCCCCAAAAATTCCCAAAAAATCCCAAAAAAATTCCAAAAAAATCCCAAAAAATCCCCAAAAAACCTCCAAAAATTCGAAAAAAACCCCAAAAAACTCCCAAAAAAAACCCTAAAAAAATCCCCCAAAAATCCCAAAAAATCCCAGAAAAATCCCCCAAAAATCCCAAAAAATCCCCAAAAAATCCCAGAAAAATCCCCAAAAAAACTCCCAAAAAATCCCCCCAAAATAAAAAAAATCCCCAAAAACCTCCAAAAAATCCCAATTAATCCCAAAAAAACCCTTAAAAAATCCCAAAGAAATCCAAAAAAAATCCCAAAAAAATCCCCCAAAAATCCCCAAAAAAATCCCCAAAAATCCCAAAAAATCCCCAAAAATCCCCAAAAAATGCTAAAAAATCCCAAAAAAATCCCCAAAAAACTCCCAAAAAAAACCCTAAAAAAATCCCCCCAAAAATCCCAAAAAATCCCAGAAAAATCCCCCAAAAATCCCCAAAAAAACCCTAAAAAATCACAAATAATCCCAAAAAATCCCCCAAAAAACTCCCAAAAATCCCCCCAAAATAAAAAAAATCCCCAAAAACCTCCAAAAAATCCCAAATAATCCCAAAAAACCCCTTAAAAAATCCCAAAAAAATAAAAAAAATCCCCCAAAAATCCCAAAAAAATCCCCCAAAAATCCCAAAAAAATCCCCCAAAGATCCCAAAAAAATCCCCAAAAAATCCTAAAAAATCCCCAAAAAATCCAAAAAATCCCCAAAAAAATCCCAAAAAAATCCCAAAAAAAATCCCCAAAAATCCCAAAAAATCCCCAAAAACCCTAAAAAGTCCCAAAAAATTCCCAAAAAAAAACCCCCAAAAACTCCCAAAAACCCCTAAAAAATCCACAAAAAATTCTCAAAAAATCCAAAAAATCCCCAAAAAATCCCCCAAAAATCCCTAAAAAATCCCCAAAAAATCCCCAAAAAATCCAAAAAAATTCCAAAAAAATCCCCAAAAAATTCCCAAAAAATCCCTCAGAAATCCCCCAAAAATCCCAAAAAAATCCCCAAAAAAATCCCAAAAATCCCCAAAAATCCCCAAAAAATCCCCAAAAAATCCCAAAAAATTTCCAAAAAAATCTAAAAAAATCCCCAAAAATCCCCCAAAAATCCCAAAAAATCCCCAAAAATCCCAAAAATCCCCCAAAAACCCCCAAATCCCCAAAGTCCCCAAAAAGCCCCAAACCCCCCCAAAATGCCCCTCCCCTCCCCCCCCACACTGGGTCAATCTCTCCGATGGGTTTGCTCCGTTGATTTACAGACGTCGGCCCCGCCCTCCTCCCGCTGCTTCCTCCCCCCTCCTCCTCTTCCTCCTCTTCCTCTTCTTCCTCCTCCTCCTCCTCCTCCTCCTCTTCCCCTTCCTCCTCCTCCCCTTCCTCCTCATCCTCTTCCTCATCTTCCTCCTCCTCCTCCCTCCCCTTCCTCCTCTCTTCCTCCCCTTCCTCCTCCTCCTCCTCTTTTCCTGCTCCTCCTCTTCCTCCTCCCTTTCCTCCTCCCCTCATCCCCTTCCTCCTCCTCCTCTTCCTCTCCTTCATCTCCTTCCTCCTCCTCTCCTCCTCCTCCTCCTCCTCTTCCTCCTCCTCCTCCCCTTCCTCCTCTTCCTCCTCTTGCTCGTCCTCCTCCTCTTCCTCCCCTTCCTCTTCCTCCTCCTCCCTTTCCTCCTCCACCTCCTCCTCCTCCTCCTCCCCTTCCTCCCCTTCTTCCTCCCCTTCCTCCTCCTCTTTCTCCTTCTCTTCCTCCTCATCCTCCCCTTCCTCCTATTCCTCCTCCCTCCCCTTTCTTCCTCCCTTCCTCCTCCCCCTCCTCCCCTTCATCTCCTTCCTCCTCCTGCTCTATTCCTCCTCCTCCTCTTCCTCCTCCTCCTCTTCCTCCCCTTCCTCCTCCTCCTCAGCCTCCTCCTTGTCCTCCTGCCCTTCATCCCCTTCCTCCTGCTCCCCCTCCCCTTCCTCCTCCTCTCTTCCTCCTCTTCCTCCTCCCTTTCCCCTTCCTCCTCCTCCTCTTTTCCTCCTCTCCTCCCCCTCTTCTCTCCTCTTCCTCCTCCTCTTCCTCCCCTTCCTCCTCCTCCTCCTCGTCCTTGTCTTCCTCCTCCTTTTCCTCCTCCCCTTCCTTCTCGTCCCCTTCCTCCCCTTCCTCCTCCTCCTCTCTTCCTCCTCCTGCTCTCTTCCTCCTCCTCCTCCCCCTCCTCCTCCCTCTCCCCGTCCTCCTCCTCTCTTCCTCCTCCTCCTTTCTTCCTCCTCCTTCTCCTCCTCCTCCTCTTCCTCCCCTTCCTCCTCCCCTTCCTCCCTTTCCTCCCTCTCCTGTTCGTCCTCCTCCCCTTCCTCCTCCTCTTCCTCCTGCTTCCCTTCCTTCTCCTCCTTCCCTTCCTCCCTCCTCTCCTCTTCCTCATCTTCCTCCTCATCCTCCCTCCTTCCTCCCCCTCCTCCCCTTCATCCCTTCCTTCTCCTGCTCTCTTCCTCCTCTTCCTCCTCCTCCCCTTCCTCCTCTTCTTCCCCCCCCCTCCTCTCTTCCTCCCCTTCCTCCTCCTCCTCTCTTCCTCCTCCTCCCCTTCTTCCTCCTCCTCCTCTTCCTCCTCCTCCTCCCTCTCCCCGTCCTCCTCCTCCTCCTTTTCTTCCTCCTCTTCTTCCTCATCCTCCCCTTCCTTCTTCTCCTCCTCCCCTTCCTTCTCCTTCTCTTCCTCTCTTCCTCCTCCTCCTCTTCCTCCCCTTCCTCCTCCTGCTCTCTTCCTCCTTCTCCTTTTCTTCCTCCTCCTCCTCCCCACCTTCCTCCCCTTTCTCCTCCTCTCTTCCTCTTCCTCCTCTCCTTCATCCCCTTCCTCCTCCTTCCCTTCCTCCTCCTCCTCCTCCTCCTCCTTCTCTTCCTCCTCCCCTTCTTCCTCCTCCTCCTCCCTTCCTCCTCTTCTTCCTCCCCTTCATCCCCTTCCTCCTCCTGCTTTCTTCCTCCTCCTCCTCTTCCTCCTCCTCCTCCTCCCCCTCCCCTTCCTCCTCCTCTCTTCCTCCTCCTCCTTTTCTTCCTCTTCTCCTCCTCCTCCCCTTCCTCCTCCTCATCCTCGTCCTGTTCCTCCTCTTCCTCCTCCCCTTCCTCCTCTTCCTCCTTCTCCTCCTCCTCCTCCTTTTCTTCCTCCTCCTCCTCCTTTTCTTCCTCCTCCTCCTCCTCCTCCCCTTCATCCCCTTCCTCCTCCTACTCTCTTCCTCCTCTTCCTCCCCCTTTTCTTCCTCCTCCTTCTCCTCTTCCTCATCTTCCTCCTCATCCTCCCTCCTCCTCCTCCTCCTCCCCTTCACCCCCTTCCTCCTCCTGCTCTCTTCCTCTTCTTCCTCGTCCTTCCCTTGCTCCTCCTCCTCCTTTTCCTCCTCTTCTTCCTCCTTCTTCCTCCTCCTCCCCTTCATCCCCTTCCTCCTCCTTTTCCTTCTCCTCCCCTTCCCCTTCCTCTCTTCCTCCTCCTCCTCTTCCTCGCCTTCCTCCTCCTCGTCCTCTTCCTCCTCCTCTTCCTCCCCCTCCTCCCCTTCCCTCCTCCTGCTCTCTTCCTCCTCTTCCCCCTCCTCCTCCTCCCTCTCCCCGTCCTCCTCCTCTCTTCCTCCTTCTCCTTTTCTTCCTCCTCCCCTTCCTCCTCCTCATCCTCTTCCTTGTCCTCTTCCTCCTCCTCCTCCTCTTCTTCCTCCTTCTCTTCCTCCTCCCCTTCATCCCCTTCCTCCTCCTACTCTCTTCCTCCTCTTCCTCCTTCTCCTTTTCTTCCTCCTCCTCCCCTTTCCTCCTCCTCCCCTTCCTCCTTCTCCTCCTCCTCCTCCCCCTCCTCTTCCTCCTCCTCCTCCTCTTCCTCCCTTCCTTCTTCTCCTCCTCCCCTTCTTTCTTCTTCTTTTCCTCTCCTTCCTCCTCCTTGTCCTCTTCCTCCTTCTCTTCCTCCCCCTCCTCCCCTTCCTCCTCCTCCTCCTTTTCTTCCTCCTCTTCTTCCTCCTCCTCCCCTTCCTTCTTCTCCTCCTCCCCTTCCTCCCCCTCCTCCTCGTCCTTGTCCTCCTCCTCTTCTTCCTCCTTCTTCTCCTCCTCCTCCCCTTCCTCCTCCTCCCTCTCCCCGTCCTCCTCCTCCTTTTCTTCCCCCTCCCCCTCCCCTTCCTCCTCCTCATCCTCTTCCTTGTCCTGTTCCTCCTCTTCCTCCCCCTCCCCTTCCTCCTCCTCTCTTGCTCCTCCCCCTCCTCCTCCTCCTTTTCTTCCTCCTCCTCCCTTTCATTCCCTTCCTCCTCCTTCCCTTCCTCCTCCTCTCTTCCTCCCCTTCCTCCTGCTTCCCTTCCTCCTCCTCTTCTTCCTCCTCCTCCTCTTCCTCCTCTTCGCCTCCTCCTCCTCCCTTTCTCCACCCCTTCCTCTTCCTCCTCCTCCCTCTCCCAGTCCTCCTCCTCCCCTTCCTCCTCCTCTTCTTCCTCCTCTTCCTTCTCCTCTTCCTGCTCCTCCTCTTCTTCCTCCTCTTCCTCCTCCTCTTCCTCCTCATCCTCCTCCTCCTCTTCCTCCCCCTCCTCCCCTTCATCCCCTTCCTCCTCCTGCTCTCTTCCTCCTCCTCCTCTTCCTCCTCCCCTTCCCCTTCCTCCTCTTCTTCCTCCTTCTCCTCCTATTCTTCCTCCTGCTCTCTTCCTCCTCTTCCTCCTTCTCCTTTTCTTCCTCCTCCTCTCTTCCTTCCCTTCCTCCTCCTCCTCCTCCTCCTCCTCCTCCTCCTCCTCCCCCTCCCTCCCTCCCTCCCCTCCCCCCCCCGGCGCTCCGTAGCCCCAGGAAAAGTGCAGAAACGCTCCTTTTTTGGTTCTTTTTTCCCCTTTTTCCCCTCCTTTTCGGGGGCGGTTTTTTGTGGGTTTTTTTTTTTCTCTCTCCCCTCCCCCCCCCTTTGAAGAAGTACACTTTTTTTTAAATTTTTTAACCATTATTGCAGAGTTTTACCTTTTTTTTTTTTTTTCTTTTTTTTTTGTTTTTTTGGGGAACTTTTTGTTCTTTTTTTTTTTTTTTTTGGGTTTTTCTTGTTCTCCTCAGCTTTGAACAAATTCAGGGAATTTTTGGGGCGGCGTCGGGGTTTTGGGGTTTTTTTTTGGGGTTTTTTTGGGGTTTTTTTGGGTTTCTTTTCCTTTTTTTTTGTGGCGTTTCTGTGGTTTTTGTGTTGTTTTTTTTCCCTTTGTTGTTTCTTGGTGCAAAAAGAAGAGAAAAAAAAGAGGAGTCAAAAAAAGGAAATTTTTTTTGGCCATTTCGGTGCGGTTTTCCCTTTTTTGTTGTTTTGCCTTTTTTTGGTCCTTTTTTTCTTTTTTCCCTCGGTTTTTTCCCCCATTTTTTTCCTTTTTTTTCCCTTTTTTCCCCCCTTTTCCCCCTTTTTTTTCCCCCATTTTTTTCCTTTTTTCCCCCCTTTTTTCCCCTTTTTTCCCCCATTTTTTTCCTTTTTTTTTCCCCCATTTTTTCCCCTTTTTTCTCCCTTTCCCCCCCTTTTTCTTCCCCTTTTTTTCCTTTTTTTTTCCCTTCCCCCCCCTTTTTTTCTTCCTTTTCCTTTTTTTTTCCTTTTTTCCCCCATTTTTTCCCCCATTTTTTTCCTTTTTTTCCCCCTTTTTTTCCCCCATTTTTTCCCCTTTTTTCCCCTTTTTATCCCTTTTTCCCCCCCCTTTTTTCCCCTTTTTTTCCTTTTTTCCCCTTTTTTCCTTCCCTTTTTCCTTTTTTCTTTTTCCCTTTTTCCCCCCATTTTCCCCCATTTTTTCCCCCATTTTTCTCCCCTTTTTTCCCCCATTTTTCCCCCTTCTTTTCCTTTTTTTTCCCCCATTTTTCCCCCTTTTTTTCCTTTTTTTCCCTTTTTTCCTTTTTCTTCCCTTTTTCCCCCATTTTTTCCCCCATTTTTTTCCTTTTTTTTTCCCTTTTTTCCCCCATTTTTTTCCCTTCCCTTTTTTCCTTTTTTCTTTCCTTTTCCTTCCCTTTTTTCCTTTTTTCCCCTTTTTTTCCCTTCCCCCCCTTTTTTCCTTCCCTTTTTTCTCCTTTTTTTCCCTTTTTCCCCCCTTTTTTCCTTTCTTCCCCTTTTTTTTTTCTTTTTTTCCTTCCCCCCCCTTTTTCTTTCCTTTTTTTGTCCTTTTTTCCCCTTTTTTCCCCCCTTTTTTCCTTTTGTTTCCCCTTATTTTTCCTTCAGTTTCCCCTAATTTTCCTTTTTTTTCCCCCTATTTTTCCTTTTTTCCCCTGTTTTTTCCCCCCATTTTTTCCCCCTTTTTTCTCCTTTTTTTTCCCTTTTTTCCCCCCATTTTTTCCTTTTTTTTCCCTTTTTTCCCCCCATTTTTTCCCCCTTTTTTCTCCTTTTTTTTCTCTTTTTTCCCCCATTTTTCCTTTTTTTTCCCTTTTTCCCCCCCTTTTTTCCTTCCCTTTTTTCCTTTTTTCCCCCATTTTTTCCCTTTTTTTCTCCCCTTTTCCCCCCTTTTTTTTTTCCTTTTTTCCCCCTTTTCTCCCTCTTTTTTTCCTTCTTTCCCCCTTTTTTTTCCCTTTTCTTCCCCTTTTTTTTTCCTTTTTTTCCCCTTTTTTCTCCTTTTTTTTCCCTTTTTCCCGCTTTTCTTTTTCCTTTTTCCCCCCTTTTTTCCCCCATTTTTTTCTCCTTTTTTCCCCCTTTTCTTTTTCTTTTTCCCTTTTTTCCTTTTCCCCCCCATTTTTTTCCTTTTTCCCCCCTTTTCCCTCCTCTTTTTTTCCTTTTTTTTCCCTTTTTCCCCCCCATTTTTTCCCCCTTTTTTCCTTTTTTTCCCCTTTTTTTCCTTCCCTTTTTTCCTTTTTTCCCCTTTTTTTCCCTTCCCCCCCCTTTTTTCCTTCCCTTTTTTCTCCTTTTTTTTCCCTTTTTCCCCCCTTTTTTCCTTTCTTCCCCTTTTTTTTTCTTTTTTTCCTTCCCCCCCCTTTTTCTTTCCTTTTTTTGTCCTTTTTTCCCCTTTTTTCCCCCCTTTTTTCCTTTTGTTTCCCCTTATTTTTCCTTCAGTTTCCCCTAATTTTCCTTTTTTTTCCCCCTATTTTTCCTTTTTTCCCCTGTTTTTTTCCCCCCATTTTTTCCCCCTTTTTTCTCCTTTTTTTTCCCTTTTTTCCCCCCATTTTTTCCTTTTTTTTTCCCTTTTTTCCCCCCCATTTTTTCCCCCTTTTTTCTCCTTTTTTTTCTCTTTTTTCCCCCCATTTTTTCCTTTTTTTTCCCTTTTTCCCCCCTTTTTTCCTTCCCTTTTTCCTTTTTTCCCCCATTTTTTCCCTTTTTTCTCCCCTTTTCCCCCCTTTTTTTTCCTTTTTTCCCCCTTTTCTCCCCTTTTTTTCCTTTTTCCCCCTTTTTTTTCCCTTTTCTTCCCCTTTTTTTTCCCTTTTTTCCCCTTTTTTCTCCTTTTTTTCCCTTTTTTCCCCCTTTTCTTTTTCCTTTTCCCCCTTTTTTCCCCCATTTTTTCTCCTTTTTTCCCCCATTTTTTTCTCCTTTTTTCCCCCTTTTTCTTTTTCCCTTTTTTCCTTTTCCCCCCATTTTTTTCCTTTTCCCCCCTTTTCCCTCCTCTTTTTTTCCTTTTTTTTCCCTTTTTCCCCCCATTTTTTCCCCTTTTTCCCCCCCATTTTCCCCCTTTTTTTCCTTCCCTTTTTTCCTTTTTTCTCCTTTTTTTCCCTTTTCCCCCATTTTTTCCTTTTTTCCCCTTTTTTTCTTTTTTTTCCTTCCCCCCCCCCTTTTTTCTTTCCTTTTTTTGTCCTTTTTCCCCCTTTTTCCCCTTTTTTCCTTTTGTTTCCCCTTAATTTTCCTTTTTTCCTTTTTCCCTTTTTTCCCCCGTTTTCCTTCCCTTTTTTCCTTTTTCCCCCTTTTTTCCCCCTTTTTCCCCTTTTTTCTTCCCTTTTTTTTGTCCTTTTTTCCCCCTTTTTTCCTTCAGTTTCCCCTTAATTTTCCTTTTTTTTCCCACTATTTTTCCTTTTTTCCCCCTTTTTTTTCCTTTTTTCCCCCTTTTTTCCCTTTTTTCTCCTCTTTTTTTTCTTCTTTCCTCTTTTTCCCCTCTTTTTTCCTCCTTTTTTTCCCCCCTTTCCCCCCCCTTTTCCCCCATTTTTCCCCTTTTCCCTTTTTCTTCTTTTTATCCCCATTTTTCTCCTTTTTTCCCCCCTTTTTTCCCCCTTTTTCCCCCATTTTTTCTCCTTTTTTTCCCCTTTTTTTTCCTTTTTTCCCCCATTTTTTTTCTTCTTTCCCCGTTTTTTTTCCTTCTTTCCCCTTTTTTTTTCCTTTTTTCCCCCTTTTTTCCCCTTTTTCCCCTTTTTTCTCCTCTTTTCTCCCCTTTTTCCTTCTTTCCCCTTTTTTTCCTTTTTCCCCCTTTTTTCTCCCCTTTTCCCCTTTTTTCCCCCCTTTTTTTCCCCCTTTTTTTTTGCCTTTTTTCTCCCCTTTTTTCCCCCTTTTTTCTCTCCTTTTTTCCCCCTTTTTTTTGCCTTTTTTTCCCCCCTTTTTTTCCTTCTTTCTCCTTTTTTTTCCCTTTTTTCCCCCTTTTCTTTTTCCTTTTTTCCCCCATTTTTTCCTCCTTTTCCCCCCTTTTTTCCCCCATTTTTTCTCCTTTTTTCCCCCATTTTTTCTCCTTTTTCTCCCCTTTTTTGCCTTTTTTCTCCCCTTTTTTTTCCCCTTTTTCTCTCCTTTTTTCCCCTTTTTTTTGCCTTTTTTCTCCCCTTTTTTTCCGTTTTTTTCCTTTTTTCCGCGTTTTTTCTCCCCTTTTTTCTCCCCTTTTCTCCCTTCTTTTCCCCCCTTTTTCCCCATTTTTTTCCTTTTTTCCCCCTTTTCCCCCCCCTTTTTTCCCCTTTTTTCCCCCCTTTTTCTCCTTTTTTCCCCCATTTTTTCTCCTTTTTTTTCCTTTTTTCCCCCGTTTTTTTCCTTCTTCCCCTTTTTATTTTCCTTTTTCCCCCCTTTATTTTTGCCTTTTTTCTCCCCTTTTTTTTCCGTTTTTTTCCTTTTTTCCGCGTTTTTTCTCCCCTTTTTTTCCCTTTTTTCTCCCCTTTTCTCCCTTCTTTTTTTCCTTTTTCCCTCTTTTTTTCCCTTTTTTCTCTTCTTTCCTTTTTCCCCCCTTTTCCCCCTTTTTTCCCCTTTTTCCCCCTTTTTTTCCCCTTTTTCCCCCTTTTTTCCCCCTTTTCCCCCCCTTTTTTCCCCCATTTTTTCTCCTTTTTTTCCCTTTTCCCCAATTTTTTCTTTTTTTCCCCCTTTTTTTCCCATTTTTTCTCCTTTTTTTCCCCTTTTTCCCCTTTTTTTTGCCTTTTTCTCCCCTTTTTTTTTCCGTTTTTTTCTTTTTCCGTGTTTTTTCTCCCCTTTTTTTCCCTTTTTCCCCCCTTTTCCCCATTTTTTTTCCTTCTTTCCCCTTTTCTTTTCGTTTTTTCCCCCCGTTTTTTTTTTCCCCCTTTTTTTTCCCCCTTTTTCCCCTTTTTTTTTTCCTTTTTCCCCCCTTTTTTTCTCCCCTTTTTTTTCTTCTTTCCTCTTTTTCCCCCCTTTTTTCCTCCTTTTTCCCCCCCTTTTTCCCTGCTTTTTTCCCCCTTTTTTTCCTTTTTCCCCCCTTTTTTTTCATTTTTCCCCCCTTTATTCCCCCTCTTTTTTCCCTTTTTCCCCCTCCTTTTTTTTCCCCTTTTCCACCTTTTTTCCCCCATTTTCCCCCCTTTTCCCCCTTTTTTCCCCTTTTTCCCTCCTTTTCCCCCCCCTTTTTCCCCCTTTTTT
The DNA here is from genome assembly GCA_028536675.1 of Aphelocoma californica. Taxonomy (NCBI): domain Eukaryota; kingdom Metazoa; phylum Chordata; class Aves; order Passeriformes; family Corvidae; genus Aphelocoma; species Aphelocoma californica. The sequence continues at coordinate 1,092,250 of JAQMYR010000004.1, read as the reverse complement.
TCCCTTTTCCCCCCTTTTTTCCCTCCTTTTTTCCCCCCATTTTTTCTCCTTTTTTCCCCTTTTTTTCCCTCCTTTTTCCCCCCCTTTTCCCCCCATTTTTTCTCCTTTTTTCCCCCATTTTTTCCCCATTTTTCCCCCATTTTTTCCCCATTTTTCCCATTTTTTCCCTTTCCCCCCTTTTTCCCCCCCACTTCCTTCTTTCTCCTCCTTTTTTTTTCCTCTTTTTTTCCCCCTCCGCTTTCTTCCGTCCTTTTTTTTTTTTTTTTTCCTCTTTCTTTTTTTTATTTGCTTTCCTTTTCTTTGTGTTTTTTTTTTTTTCTTTCGTTTTTTTTTTTTTTAGGCACAAAAAAATTCCATCGGTCCCACAGTGTGGAGAAAGAAAAGATTGCCAAGCTCGGAATCCCGCGTCGGACATCCCGTGATATGTTCCAAGAAGAGTCCTCATCCCTCCCCAACACCAAAAAAAAAAAACCCCCCAAAAAAAAAAAAAAAATTCATTTTTTTTTTCTTTTTTTTTTTCCCTTTTTCCCCCTTTTTTTTCCTTCGTTTTTTTTTTTTTTTTTGTAGGGTTTTTTTTTTTGGTGGGGTTTTTTTTTTTTGTTTTTTTTTTTTCCTCCTTTTCCCCTTTGGGGATTTTTTTTTGTGTTTTTTTTTCCTCTTCGGGATCGGGCCGGATTCGGTCGCGTCCGGGATCGACCGTCCCAGACTTGTCGGGTACGCGAGGGAAGGGCTCGGGATCGGGATCGGGACGGCGGAGAAGGAATCGGGCACTCGGCTTTTTTCCGTGGAGAAATCCTATGGGATGGACAGGAAGAAAATCCTATAGGTTCGGGCCCAATCCCAAAAAAAAACGTTCCCAAAAAACGGCCCCAAAAGGGATTTGGGAAGGGGTTGGGAGGTGTGGGGTGGGGGGGATGGGTAAGGGGGGAATCTGACCCCGAATCCATCCCGAATTCTGAGCCCAAATCCATCCCTAATTCCAACCCCAAGATCCTCCAACCCCAAAATCCATCCCTGAGACACAACCCCGATGTTTAATCCCAAGATCCGACCCCAAAATCCATCCCTAATTCCGACCCCAAAATCCAGCCCTGGGACACAACCCCAATGTTTAATCCTAATATCCAACCCCAAAATCATCCCTAATTCCGACCCCAAAATCCAGCCCTGAGACACAACCCCAATGTTTAATCCTAATATCCAACCCCAAAACCCATCCCTAATTCCGACCCCAAAATCCATCCCTAATTCCGATCCCAAAATCCATCCCTAATTCCGACCCCCAAAATCCACCCCAAATTCCGACCCCAAAATCCATCCCTAATTCCGACCCCAAATCCATCCCTAATTCCCACCCCAAAATCCACCCCTAATTCCGACCCCAAAATCCATCCTAATTCCGACCCCAAAATCCATCCCTAATTCCGACCCCAAAATCCAGCCCTGAGACACAACCCCAATGTTTAATCCTAATATCCAACCCCAAAACCCATCCCTAATTCCGACCCCAAAATCCATCCCTAATTCCGATCCCAAAATCCATCCCTAATTCCGACCCCCAAAATCCACCCCAAATTCCGACCCCAAAATCCATCCCTAATTCCGACCCCAAATCCATCCCTAATTCCCACCCCAAAATCCACCCCTAATTCCGACCCCAAAATCCATCCCTAATTCCGACCCCAAAATCCATCCCTAATTCCGACCCCAAAATCCTTCCCTAATTCCAACCCCAAAATCCATCCCGAATTCCGACCCCAAATTCCGACCCCAAAATCCATCCCTAATTCCGACCCCAAAATCCATCCCTGATTCCGACCCCAAATCCATCCCCAATTCCGACCCCAAAATCCAACCCCAATTTCCGACCCCGAAATCCATCCCAAATTCCGACCCCAAAATCCATCCCTAATTCCGACCCCAAAATCCATCCCTAATTCCAACCCCAAAATCCATCCCTAATTCCAACCCCAAATCCATCCCTAATTCCGACCCCAAAATCCATCCCTAATTCCGACCCCAAATCCATCCCTAATTCCGACCCCAAAATCCATCCCTGATTCCGACCCCAAATCCATCCCTAATTCCAACCCCAAAATCCATCCCTAATTCCCACCCCAAAATCCATCCCTAATTCCGACCCCAAAATCCAACCCCAATCCCGACCCCAAAATCCATCCCAAATTCCGACCCCAAAATCCATCCCTAATTCCGACCCCAAAATCCATCCCTGAGACACAACCCCAATGTTTAATCCCAATATCCGACCCCAAAATCCATCCCTAATTCCGACCCCAAAATCCATCCCTAATTCCAACCCCGAAATCCATTCCTAATTCCAACCCCGAAATCCATCCCTAATTCCGACCCCAAAATCCAACCCCAATTCCGACCCGAAAATCCTTCCCGAATTCCAACCCCAAAATCCACCCCTAATTCCGACCCCGAAATCCATCCCTGGGACACAACCCCAATGTTTAATCCCAAGATCCGACCCAAATCCACCCCTAATTCCGACCCCAAAATCCATCCCCGATTCCGACCCCAAAATCCATCCTAATTCCGACCCCAAAATCCATCCCTAATTCCGACCCCAAATCCATCCCTAATTCCAACCCCAAAATCCATCCCTAATTCCAACCCCAAAATCCGTCCCTAATTCCAACCCCAAATTCCGATCCCAAAATCCATCCCTAATTCCGACCCCAAAATCCATCCCTAATTCCGACCCCAAAATCCAGCCCTAATTCCAAACCCCAAAATCCATCCCTGATTCCAACCCCAAAATCCATCCCTAATTCCAACCCCAAAATCCATCCCTAATTCCGACCCCAAATTCCAACCCCAAAATCATCCCTAATTCCGACCCCAAAATCCATCCCCAATTCCGACCCCAAAATCCATCCCTAATTCCAATCCCGAAGATTCAGCCCTAAAATCCAACCCCAATATCCATCCCAAATTTCCAACCCCAATATCCAACCCCAATCCCAACCCCAATATCCATCCCTAAATTTCCAGCCCAATTTGCAACCCCAATCCCGAATTTCCAACCCCAATCCCAACCCCAATCCCAACCCCAATATCCATCCCTAAATTTCCAACCCCAATCCCAACCCCAATCCCGAATTTCCAACCCCAATCCCGAATTTCCAACCCCAATCCCAACCCCAATCCCCATCCCAAATTTCCAACCCCAATCCCAAATGTCCAACCCCAATCCCCATCCCAAATTTCCAACCCCAATCCCAACCGCAATCCCGAATTTCCAACCCCAACCCCAATCCCAAATGTCCAACCCCAATCCCAACCCCAACCCCAATCCCAACCCCAATCCCGAATTCCCAATCCCAACCCCAAATTTCCAACCCCAATTCCCAACCCCAATCCCGAATTTCCAACCCCAATCCCGAATTTCCAAGCCAATCCCAACCCCAATCCCAGATGTCCAACCCCAATCCCAATCCCAATCCCAAATGTCCAACCCCAATCCCAACCCCAATATCCAACCCTAAATTTCCAACCCCAACCCCAAACCCAATCCTGAATTTCCAATCCCAATCCCAACCCCATTATCCATCCCAAATGTCCAACCCCAATATCCAACCCTAAATTTCCAACCCCAACCCCAATATCCAACCCCAATCCCAATCCCCATCCCAAACGTCCGACCCCAATATCCAACCCTAAATTTCCTATCCCAACCCCAATCCCAGCCCCAATCCCAACCCCAATATCCAGCCCAAATTTCCAATCCCAATTCCAACCCCAATCCCCATCCCAAATGTCCAACCCCAATCCCCAGTCCCAACCCCAATCCCAACCCCAATCCCAACCCCAACCCCAATCCCAATCCCGAATTTCCAACCCCAACCCCAATGCCAGCCCCAACCCCAATCCCGAATTTCCAACCCCAACCCCAATCCCAACCCCAATCCCGAATTTCCAATCCCCAATCCCAATCCCAACCCCAATCCCCATCCCAAATGTCCAATCCCAATACCCAACCCTAAATTTCCAATCCCAACCCCAATCCCGAATTTCCAACCCCAATCCCATCCCCAATCCCCAACCCCAATCCCAATCCCAACCCCAATCCCGAATTTCCAACCCCAATCCCAAATGTCCAACCCCAATCCCAACCCCAATCCCAAATTTCCAACCCCAACCCCAATCCCAACCCCAATCCCAAATGTCCAACCCCAATCCCAACCCCAATCCCAAATTCCCAACCCCAATCCCAAATTTCCAACTCCAACCCCAACCCCAACCCCAATCCCAAATTCCCAACCCCAAGAGTCCCCGTGGGAGCGCTCCGGGATCCCCCCCCCAGTTTTGGGATTCCTCGGGAATTCCGGGATCTTTTCTCCCTGGGGCCTCTCCCGACATTCCGGGAGCGTTTGGGATTTCGGGACTTGGGATCGCGGATCCTTGGGAATTGTCGCCACCCCATGGGGGATTCCCGAGCCCTCCCAGGAATGGGGATTTAGGGGGGATTTGGGATCCGGGAATGGGGACCCCGGAGAGATTTGGGGTCCAGGAATGGGGATCTGGGAGGGATTTGGGGTCCGGGAATGGGAATCCAGGAGGGATTTGGGATCCGGGAGGGATTTGGGGTCCAGGAATGGGGATTTAGGAGGGATTTGGGATCCGGGAGGGATTTGGGATCCGGGAATGGGGATTTAGGAGGGATTTGGGATCCGGGAGGGATTTGGGATCCGGGAATGGGGATTTAGGAGGGATTTGGGATCCGGGAATGGGAATCCAGGAGGGATTTGGGGTCCAGGAATGGGGAATTTGGGGACCCAGGAGCAGTTTGGGGGTTCAGGAATGGGAATCCAGGACTGGGAATTTGGGGATCCAGGACTGGGAAATTTGGGAATCCAGGACTGGGAATTCGGGGATCCAGGAGGAATTTGGGAGTTCAGGAATGGGAATCCAGGAGGGATTTGGGGTCCAGGAGGAATTTGGGAATCCAGGAATGGGGAATTCGGGGATCCAGGACTGGGAATTCGGGAATCCAGGAATGGGGAATTTGGGGATCCAGGAATGGGGAATTTGGGGATCCAGGAGTGGGAATTTGGGGATCCAGAACTGGGGATTTGGGATCCAGGAGTGGGAATTTGGGGATCCAGGAATGATAATTTGGGAATCCAGGAGTGGGAATTTGGGGATCCAGGACTGGGAATTTGGGGATCCAGGAATGGGGAATTTGGGGATCCAGGAGTGGGAAATTTGGGAATCCAGGACTGGGAATTTGGGGATCCAGGACTGGGAATTCGGGAATCCAGGAATGGGGAATTTGGGAATCCAGGACTGGGAATTTGGGGATCCAGGACTGGGAATTCGGGAATCCAGGAATGGGGAATTTGGGAATCCAGGAATGGGGAATTTGGGAATCCAGGACTGGGAATTCGGGAATCCAGGAATGGGAATTTGGGGGATCCAGGACTGGGAATTTGGGGATCCAGGAGTGGGAATTTGGGGATCCAGGACTGGGAATTTGGGAATCCAGGAAGGGGAATTTGGGGATCCAGGGGGAAACTGGGCGTCCAGGAATGGGGATCCAGGAGGAATTTGGGATCCAGGAATGGGGAATTTGGGAGTTCAGGAATGGGGAATTTGGGAATCCAGGAATGATAATTTGGGAATCCAGGAATGGGAATCCAGGAGGGATTTGGGGATCCAGGACTGGGAATTTGGGGATCCAGGAATGGGGAATTTGGGGATCCAGGACTGGGAATTTGGGAATCCAGGAATGGGAATTCGGGGATCCAGGAATGGGAATTCAGGGATCCAGGAGGAATTTGGGAGTTCAGGAATGGGGATTCAGGAGGGATTTGGGGATCCAGGGCTGAGAAATTTGGGGATCCAGGACTGGGAATTCGGGGATCCAGGAATGGGAATCCAGGAGGGATTTGGGGATCCAGGAGTGGGAATTTGGGGATCCAGGAATGGGGAATTTGGGGATCCAGGAGCGGGAATTTGGGGATCCAGGACTGGGAATTCAGGAGGGATTTGGGGGGTTCAGGAATGAGGATCCAGGAGCAGTTTGGGAGTTCAGGAATGGGAATCCAGGAGGAATTTGGGGATCCAGGAATGGGGAATTTGGGGATCCAGGAGTGGGAATTTGGGGATCCAGGAATGGGAATTTGGGGATCCAGGAATGGGAATCCAGGAGGGATTTGGGGATCCAGGAATGGGGAATTTGGGGATCCAGGACTGGGAATTTGGGGATCCAGGACTGGGAAATTTGGGGATCCAGGACTGGGAATTCGGGAATCCAGGAATGGGAATTTGGGGATCCAGGAGTGGGAAATTTGGGGATCCAGGAGTGGGAATTTGGGGATCCAGGAATGATAATTTGGGAATCCAGGAATGGGGAATTTGGGGATCCAGGAATGATAATTTGGGGATCCAGGAGTGGGAAATTTGGGAATCCAGGAGTGGGAATTTGGGGATCCAGGAATGGGAATTTGGGAATCCAGGAGTGGGAATTTGGGAATCCAGGACTGGGAATCCAGGAGTGGGAATTTGGGAATCCAGGACTGGGAATTCGGGAATCCAGGAATGGGGAATTTGGGAATCCAGGACTGGGAATTTGGGGATCCAGGAATGGGAAGTCGGGGATCCAGGAGGAATTTGGGAGTTCAGGACTGGGAATTCAGGAATCCAGGAATGGGAATTCGGGAATCCAGGAATGGGAATTTGGGATCCAGGAGTGGGAATTTGGGGATCCAGGACTGGGGAATTTGGGAATCCAGGAGTGGGAATTTGGGGATCCAGGAGTGGGAATTTGGGAATCCAGGAGTGGGAATTTGGGGATCCAGGACTGGGAATTTGGGGATCCAGGAATGGGAATCCAGGAGGGATTTGGGGATCCAGGAGTGGGAATTTGGGGATCCAGGAGCGGGAATTCGGGGCCGGACCTTTTTACATCTGTCCCATGTGGTTGGAGGCGTCGCCCATGCCGGGGTGGGGCCCTGCCAGCGAGAGCGGCGGCGGCTCCGAGGAGACTTTCTCTTCTTCCCTCCTCTTGAGGCACGCGGCCTTGGGGTTGAGATTGCGTTCTGCGGGATACAGCGGGGGTCGGTGTGGGAAATGGGGGGGATTTCGGGGGGAAATGGGGGATTTTGGGGGGGAAATGGGGGAATTTCGGGGGGAAATGGAAAAAATTCCGTGGGGAAATGGAGGAATTCTGTGGGGAAATGGAAAAAATTCTGTGGGGAAATGGAAAAATTTCATGGAGAAAAGGAGAAATTCTGTGGGGAAAATTCCATGAGGAAATGGAAAAATTCCATGGGGAAATGGAAAAATTCTGTGGGGAAATTCCATGGAGAAAAATTCTATGGAGAAAAGGAGGAGATTCCATGGAGAAATGGAGGAATTCTGTGGGGGAAAAGGAGGAATTTGTGTGGGGAAATTCCATGGGGAAATGGAAAAAATTCCGTGGGGAAAAGGAGAAATTCCATGGAAAAAAATTCTATGGAGAAAAGGAGGAATTCTGTGGGGAAATGGAAAAATTCTGTGGGGAAAAGGAGAAATTCCATGGAGAAATGGAAAAAATTCTGTGGGGAAAAGGAGGAATTCCAGTGGAAATGGGGGATTCTGGGGGGAAAAGGGGGGATTTTGGGGGGGAAATGGGGGATTTCGGGGGGAAATGGAAAAATTCTGTGGGGAAATGGAAAAATTCTGTGGGGGAAACGGGGGGATTCCGGGGGGAAAAGGGGGAATTCTGGGGGGAAAATTCCATGGGGAAATGGAAAAATTCTGTGGGGAAATGGAAAAATTCCATGGAGAAAAATTCTATGGAGAAAAGGAGGAATTCTGTGGGGAAATGGAAAAATTCCAGGGGGGAAATTCCATAGGGAAATGGAAAAAATTCTGTGGGGAAAAGGGGGGATTCGGGGGGGAAAAGGGGGATTTCGGGGGGAAATGGGGGAATTCTGGGGGGAAAAGGGGGAATTCTGGGGGGGAAATTCCATGGGGAAATGGAAAAATTCTGTGGGGAAAAGGAGAAATTCCATGGAGAAAAATTCTATGGAGAAAAGGAGGAATTCCGTGGGGAAATGGAAAAATTCCGTGGGGAAATGGAGGAATTCTGTGGAGAAATGGAAAAAATTCTGTGGGGAAAAGGAGAAATTCCAGGGGGAAAAGGGGGATTCCGGGGGGAAAAGGGGGAATTTCGGGGGGAAAAGGGGGATTCTGGGGGGAAAATGGAAAAATTCCGTGGGGAAATGGAGAAATTCCATGGAGAAATGGAGGAATTCTGTGGGGAAAATTCCATGAGGAAATGGAAAAATTCCGTGGGGAAATGGAGGAATTCTGTGGGGGAAAAGGGGGGATTTCGGGGGGGAAAGGGGGAATTTCGGGGGGAAAAGGAGGAATTGTGTGGGGAAATTCCATGGGGAAATGGAAAAATTCTGTGGGGGAAATGGAGGAATTCTGTGGGGAAATGGAAAAATTCCATGGAGAAAAATTCTATGGAGAAAAGGAGGAATTCCGTGGGGAAATGGAAAAATTCCGTGGGGAAATGGAAAAAATTCTGTGGGGAAATGGAAAAATTCCGTGGGGAAAAGGAGAAATTCCATGGAGAAATGGAAAAAATTCTGTGGGGAAAAGGAGGAATTCCAGTGGAAATGGAGGAATTCCAGGGGGGGAAAGGGGGGGTTCCGGGGGGGAAAGGGGGAATTCTGGGGGGAAATGGGGGATTTTGGGGGGGAAATGGAAAAAATTCCGTGGGGAAATGGAAAAAATTTTGTGGAGAAATGGAAAAAATTCTGTGGGGAAATGGAAAAATTCTGTGGAGAAATGGAAAAATTTCATGGAGAAAAGGAGAAATTCTGTGGGGAAAATTCCATGAGGAAATGGAAAAATTCCATGGGGAAATGGAGGAATTCTGTGGGGGAAAAGGAGGAATTCTGTGGGGAAATTCCATAGAGAAATGGAAAAATTCCGTGGGGAAAAGGAGAAATTCCATGGAGAAAAATTCTATGGAGAAAAGGAGGAATTCCGTGGGGAAATGGAAAAATTCTGTGGGGGAAATGGAGGAATTCTGTGGGGAAATGGAAAAAATTCCGTGGGGAAAAGGAGAAATTCCAGTGGAAATGGAGGAATTCCAGGGGGGGAAAAGGGGGGATTCTGGGGGGAAATTCCATGAGGAAATGGAAAAATTCCGTGGAGAAATGGAGGAATTGTGTGGGGAAATGGAAAAATTCTGTGGGGGAATGGAGAAATTCCATGGAGAAAAATTCTATGGAAAAAAGGAGGAGATTCCATGGAAAAAAGGAGGAATTCTGTGGGGGAAAAGGAGAAATTCCAGGGGGGAAATTTCATGGAGAAATGGAAAAATTCTGTGGGGAAAAGGGGGGATTCGGGGGGGAAAGGGGGGTTTGGGGGGGAAAAGGGGAATTCCAGAGGGGAAGGGAAAAAATTCCGTGGAGAAATGGAGGAATTCTGTGGGGAAATTCCATAGAGAAATGGAAAAATTCCGTGGGGAAAAGGAGAAATTCCATGGAGAAAAATTCTATGGAGAAAAGGAGGAATTCTGTGGGGAAATGGAAAAATTCCGTGGGGAAATGGAGGAATTCTGTGGGGAAATGGAAAAAATTCTGTGGGGAAAAGGAGAAATTCCAGGGGGAAAAGGGGGATTTCGGGGGGAAAAGGGGGAATTTCGGGGGGAAAAGGGGGATTCTGGGGGGAAAATGGAAAAATTCTGTGGGGAAATGGAGAAATTCTGTGGAGAAATGGAAAAATTCCGTGGGGAAATGGAAAAATTCCATGGAGAAAAATTCTATGGAGAAAAGGAGGAGATTCCATGGAGAAATGGAGGAATTCCAGGGGGAAAAGGAGGAATTCTGTGGGGAAATTCCATAGAGAAATGGAAAAATTCCGTGGGGAAAAGGAGAAATTCCATGGAGAAAAATTCTATGGAGAAAAGGAGGAATTCCGTGGGGAAATGAAAAAATTCCATGGGGAAATGGAGGAATTCTGTGGGGAAATGGAGGAATTCTGTGGGGAAATGGAAAAATTCCGTGGGGAAAAGGAGAAATTCCGTGGAGAAATGGAAAAAATTCTGTGGGGAAAAGGAGGAATTCCAGTGGAAATGGGGGGATTCCAGGGGGGAAAAGGGGGATTCTGGGGGGAAATTCCATGAGGAAATGGAAAAATTCCGTGGAGAAATGGAGGAATTGTGTGGGGAAATTCCATGGGGAAATGGAAAAATTCTGTGGGGAAAAGGGGGGATTCGGGGGGGAAAGGGGGAATTCTGGGGGGGAAATTCCATGGGGAAATGGAAAAATTCTGTGGGGAAAAGGAGAAATTCCATGGAGAAAAATGCTATGGAGAAAAGGAGGAATTCTGGGGGAAAATGGAAAAATTCTGTGGGGAAATGGAGGAATTCCATGGGGAAATAGAAAAATTCTGTGGGGGAATGGAGAAATTCCATGGAGAAAAATTCTATGGAGAAAAGGAGGAATTCCATGGAGAAATGGAAAAATTCCGTGGGGAAATGGAGAAATTCTGTGGAGAAATGGAGGAATTCCATAGGGAAAGGAGGAATTCCGTGGAGAATAGGAGAACCTCCATGGAGAACAGAAGAACTTCCAAGGACAATCTCCATGGAGAACACCAGAACCTCCATGGAGAACCCAAGAACCTCCATGGAAAACCCCAAAACCTCCATGAAGAATCTCCATGAAGAACCCAAGAACTTCTGTGAAGAACCCCAGAACCTCCATAGAGAACTTCACCAACTTCACGGAGAACCCCAAAACCTCCACGGAGAACCCCAAAACCTCCATGGAGAACCTCCATGAAGAACCCCAGAACCTCCATGGAGAACAGGAGAACCTCCATAGAGAACTTCACCAACTCCACGAAGAACCCAAGAACCTCCATGGAAAACACCAGAACCTCCATGAAGAACCTCTATGAAGAACCCCAGAACCTCCATGAAGAACCCCAAAACCTCCATGGAGAACCTCCATGAAGAGCCCCAAAACCTCCACAAAGAACCCCAAAACCTCCACAAAGAACCCCAAAACCTCCATGAAGAACCCCAGAACCTCCACGGAAAACACCAGAACCTCCATGGAGAAAAGCAGAACCTCCATGGACAATCTCCATGAAGAACCCCAGAACCTCCATGGAGAATCTCCATGAAGAACCCCAGAACCTCCATGGAGAACAGGAGAACCTCCATAGAGAACTTCACGAACTCCGTGGAGAACCCCAAAACCTCCATGGAAAACACCAGAACCTCCATGGAGAACTTCACAAACTCCATGGAGAACTTCACCAACTCCACGAAGAACCCCAGAACCTCCATGAAGAACCTCCATGAAGAATCCAAGAACCTCCATGGAGAAAAGCAGAACCTCCATGAAGAACCCCAAAACCTCCATGGAGAACCTCCATGAAGAACCCAAGAACTTCCATGGAGAACCCCAAAACCTCCATGAAGAACCTCCATGGAGAACCCCAGAACCTCCATGGAGAACACAAGAACCTCCACGGAAAACACCAGAACCTCCATGGAGAACTTCACCAACTCCATGGAGAACCCCAGAACCTCCATGGAGAATCTCCATGAAGAACCCCAGAACCTCCATGGAGAACAGGAGAACCTCCATAGAGAACTTCATGAACTCCGTGGAGAACCCCAAAACCTCCATGGAAAACACCAGAACCTCCATGGAGAACTTCACCAACTCCACGAAGAACCCCAAAACCTCCATGAAGAACCTCCATGAAGAACCCCAGAACCTCCATGAAGAACCTCCATGAAGAACCCAAGAACCTCCATGGAGAACCCAAGAACCTCCATGGAGAACCCAAGAACCTCCATGGAGAACCCAAGAACCTCCATGGAGAACCCAAGAAACTCCATGGAGAACCCAAGAAACTCCATGGAAAACACCAGAACCTCCATGAAGAACCTCCATGAAGAACTCCAAAACCTCCACGAAGAACCCCAGAACCTCCATGGAGAACCCCAAACCCTCCCCAAAAAACCCCACACCCTCCCCCCCAACACCCCCCCACCCCTCCTCCGCCCCCGACTGACCTCGGACCTGCTGCTCCAGGCTGAGGATGACGGCCACGGCCTGGTGCAGGATGAGCAGCTTGGTCTGCGGCTTGTCGCTCTTGAGGTGCAGCTGCACCATGCGGCCCAGCTCCTTGAAGGCCTCGTTGATGTCGCGCACGCGCAGCCGCTCCCGCGCGTTGTTGGCCATCCTGCGCTCCTTCTCGCGCTCGGCCTTCTGCTCCGGCGTCAGGTCCTCGTCGTCGTTATTGCTGCGGGACGGCACAAGGCAACAGGCCCATCCTCGCTCAGACCGCGCCAAAAACAAATCGCATTTTTTTGGGGAGTTTTGGGGATTTTTTGCGATTTTTTTGCGATTTTTTTGCGATTTTTTGGGCAATTTTTTGCGATTTTTTTGGATTTTTTGCGATTTTTTTGGCGATTTTTTTGGAGTTCTTAGGCGATTTTTTGCGATTTTTTTGGTGGTTTTTCGGTGATTTTTTGGGATTTTTTTGGCAATTTTTTTCAAATTTTTTGGGATTTTTTGCAATTTTTTTCAGATTTTTGGGGGATTTTTTAGTGATTTTTTTCCAATTTTTGGGGCATTTTTCGGAGATATTTTGGGATTTTTTTCGGAATTTTTTGGCGATTTTTTGGGATTTTTGGGGATTTTTTTGCAATTTTTGGGGGATTTCTTTGGTGATTTTTTTGCGATTTTTTGGAGATTTTTTGGGGATTTTTTGGGATTTTTTGGAAGTTTTTTGGGATTTTTCTGGCGATTTTTTGGGGAATTTTTTGAGATTTTTTGGGGAATTTTTTGAGATTTTTTTGCAATTTTTTGGGGATTTTTTTGGAGTTTTTTGGGGACTTTTTGGGATTTTTTTGCAATTTTTTGGGGATTTTTGAGAAATTTTTCTGCGATTTTTTTGGGGATTTTTAGTGATTTTTTTCCAATTTTTTTAGGATTTTTTGGGATTTTTTGGAGATTTTTTAAAATTTTTTTGCGATTTTTTGGGCAATTTTTTACATTTTTTTGGGATATTTTAAAGATTTTTTTGCAATTTTTTGGGGATTTTTTGGGGGATTTTTCCGCCATTTTTTGTCCATTTTTGGCCATTTCCGGGGGGATTTCCGGGTGCCTTTTCCCCGATGTTCGGGGCCGTTTTGGGGGATTTGGCGGCGGCGCTGTTGGGGATCCGCTGGGATTTTGGGGCCGTTTGCTCGCTGGGGCGCAGCCGCTCCCGCGCGTTGTTGGCCATCCTGCGCTCCTTCTCGCGCTCGGCCTTCTGCTCCGGCGGCAGCTCCTCGGCACCGTTATTGCTGCGGGACATCAAAGGGCCCGCCGGCCGATCCTCGCTCAGACCGGGCAGCAAAAAAAATCCAAGTTTTTGGGGATTTTTGGGGATTTTTTGGTGATTTTTTGCGATTTTTTTGCGATTTTTTTGGCAATTTTTTGCGATTTTTTTGGATTTTTTGCGATTTTTTTGGCGATTTTTTTGGAGTTCTTAGGCGATTTTTTGCGATTTTTTTGGTGGTTTTTCGGTGATTTTTTGGGGTTTTTTGCAATTTTTTTCAGATTTTTGGGGGATTTTTTAGTGATTTTTTTCCAATTTTTGGGGGATTTTTCGGAGATATTTTGGGATTTTTTTCGGAATTTTTTGGGATTTTTTGGCGATTTTTTGAGATTTTTTTGCAATTTTTTGGGGATTTTTTGGGATTTTTTTGCAATTTTTGGGGGATTTCTTTGGTGATTTTTTTGCGATTTTTTGGAGATTTTTTGGTGATTTTTTGGGATTTTTTGGAAGTTTTTTGGGATTTTTCTGGCGATTTTTTGGGGAATTTTTTGAGATTTTTTGGGGAATTTTTTGAGATTTTTTTGCAATTTTTTGGGGATTTTTTTGGAGTTTTTTGAGATTTTTTTGGGGATATTTTGGGATTTTTTGGCAATTTTTTTGCGATTTTTTAAACAATTTTTTAGATTTTTTTGGGATTTTTTTCAGATTTTTTTCCAATTTTTTTTGGGATTTTTTTGGGATTTTTTTGAGATTTTTTTGGAAATTTTTTCAGATTTTTTTGCAATTTTTTGTGATTTTTTTGGCAATTTTTTCAGATTTTGGGGGGATTTTTTGCGACTTTTTGGGGATTTTTTGTGATTTTTTTGAGGATTTTTTTTGCGATTTTTTGGGATTTTTTTGAGATTTTTTTGCAATTTTTTGGGGATTTTTTTGGAGTTTTTTGGGGATTTTTTGGGATTTTTTTTGCAAATTTTTTGGGATTTTTGGGCAATTTTTTAGATTTTTTTGGGGTTTTTTTGAGATTTTTTGGGGATTTTTTTGGATTTTTTGGCAACCTTTTTGGGATTTTTTGGGGAATTTTTTTGGATTTTTTGGGGATTTTTTGGGATTTTTCTGAGATTTTTTGGGGGATTTTTGCGATTTTTTTGCAATTTTTTGGGAATTTTTTAGGGATTTTTTGGGATTTTTTTGCAAATTTTTTTAGGATTTTTTCCGATTTTTTTGCGATTTTTTGGGCAATTTTTTAAGGATTTTTTGGGGAATTTTTGGAGATTTTTTGGGGATATTTTGGGATTTTTTTGCGATTTTTTTGGGGGTTTTTTTTGCAATGTTTTGCGATTTTTTTGCGGAATTTTTTTGGGTGCAATTTTTTTGGGGGGAATTTTTTTGGTGGAATTTTTTTTTGGTGGAATTTTTTTGTGGAATTTTTTTTGTGGAATTTTTTTTGTGGAATTTTTTTGGGTGACATTTTTTGGTGGAATTTTTTTTGCGGGGAATTTTTTTTTGTGAAATTTTTTTGGGGTGGAATTTTTTTTTTTGTGCAATTTCTTCGTGGAATTTTTTTGGTGGAATTTTTTTTGTGGCTTTTTTTTTTGTGGAATTTTTTTCGTGGAATTTTTTTTGGTGGAATTTTTTTGGTGGAATTTTTTTGTGGAATTTTTTTGTGGAATTTTTTTCATGGAATTTTTTTTTGGTGGAATTTTTTTTGCGGGGAATTTTTTTCGTGGAATTTTTTTTCGTGGAATTTTTTTTGCGGGGAATTTTTTTTTGTGGAATTTTTTTTGGTGGAATTTTTTTGTGGAATTTTTTTTGTGGAATTTTTTTTGTGGAATTTTTTTTGTGGAATTTTTTTGGGTGACATTTTTTGGTGGAATTTTTTTTGCGGGGAATTTTTTTGGTGGAATTTTTTTTGGTGGAATTTTTTTGGTGGCTTTTTTTTTTTGTGGAATTTTTTTCGTGGAATTTTTTTTGGTGGAATTTTTTTTTCGTGGAATTTTTTTTGGTGGAATTTTTTTTGGTGAAATTTTTTTTTGTGCAATTTCTTCGTGGAATTTTTTTCGTGGAATTTTTTTTGCGGGGAATTTTTTTCGTGGAATTTTTTTTTTGTGGAATTTTTTTTGTGGAATTTTTTTTGCGGGGAATTTTTTTCGTGGAATTTTTTTTTGTGGAATTTTTTTTTGGTGCAATTTCTTCGTGGGGAATTTTTTTTTGTGGAATTTTTTTTTGTGCAATTTCTTCCTGGAATTTTTTTTGTGGAATTCTTTTTGGTGCAATTTCTTCGTGGAATTTTTTTTGTGGAATTCTTTTGGTGCAATTTCTTCGTGGAGAATTCTTTTCGTGGAATTCTTTTTCGCGGCTTTTTTTTTTTCGCGGAATTTTTTTCCGTGGAATTTTTTTTTTTTGGTGCAATTTTTTTTTGGTGGAATTTTTTTTTTGGTGCAATTTCTTCGTGGGGAATTTTTTTTGTGCAATTTTTTTTTGTGCAATTTTTTTGGGGGGGGAGGGATGATTTTTTTTTTTTTTTTGGAGA
Organism: Aphelocoma californica; assembly: GCA_028536675.1. Taxonomy (NCBI): domain Eukaryota; kingdom Metazoa; phylum Chordata; class Aves; order Passeriformes; family Corvidae; genus Aphelocoma; species Aphelocoma californica. Next base: position 1,076,400 of record JAQMYR010000004.1, on the reverse strand, counting down.
GAGGGGAGGACGGGGCCGTTCCCCGATTGCCGCCCTTCCGTTCACTTCATCGAAATCCAAGAAGGAATTAAATGAAGCGACACTCCCGGCTCCCGTTACCTAGATCTTGACCTAGTTATGGATTTCAGCTCCTTCTTCTCCTCCTCCAGCTTCTTCTCCTCGGCGCCTTTGGCCTCCTGCGCGTTCTCGTCGGCCTCGTCGTCCGACTTGATCTCCGAGCTGCCCGACGACACGCTCTGCCCTTGGAGAGCGGCGGGAAGGGCTGCGGGGACGGGGCCGGAAGGTTCCGGAAAGGGCCGGGAATAATTCGGGAATAATTCGGGAAGGGTTTGGGAAAGGTTCAGGAAAGGGGCGGGAAAGGGGAGGGAAAGGGGAGGGAAAGGTTCGGGAAAGGGGCGGGAAAGGGGAGGGAAAGGTTCGGGAAAGGGGAGGGAAAGGTTCGGGAAGGGTTCGGGAAGGGTTCGGGAAAGGTTCGGGAAAGGTTCGGGAATAATTCGGGAAGGGTTCGGGAAGGGTTCGGGAAGGGTTCGGGAAGGTTCGGGAAGGGTTCGGGAAGGTTCGGGAAACGTTCGGGAATAATTCGGGAAGGGTTTGGGAAAGGTTTGGGAAGGGTTCGGGAAGGTTCGGAAAAGGTTCGGGAAGGGTTCGGGAAAGGTTCGGGAAAGGTTCGGGAAAGGTTCGGGAAGGGTTCGGGAAAGGTTCGGGAAAGGTTCGGGAAAGGTTCGGGAAAGGTTCGGGAAGGGTTCGGGAAGGGTTCGGGAAGGTTCGGGAAAGGTTCGGGAAGGGTTCGGGAAAGGTTCGGGAAAGGTTCGGGAAAGGTTCGGGAATAATTCGGGAAGGGTTCGGGAAGGGTTTGGGAAAGGTTTGGGAAAGGTTCGGGAAGGGTTCGGGAAAGGTTCGGGAAGGGTTCGGGAAAGGTTCGGGAAAGGTTCGGGAAGGGTTTGGGAAGGGTTCGGGAAGGGTTCGGGAAAGGTTCGGGAAAGGTTCGGGAAGGGTTCGGGAAAGGTTCGGGAAGGGTTCGGGAAAGGGGCGGGAAAGGGGAGGGAAAGGTTCGGGAAAGGTTCGGGAAGGGTTTGGGAAAGGTTTGGGAAAGGTTCGGGAAAGGTTCGGGAATGATTCGGGAAGGGTTTGGGAAAGGTTTGGGAAGGGTTCGGGAAGGTTCGGGAATGATTCGGGAAGGGTTTGGGAAGGGTTCGGGAAAGGTTTGGGAAAAGAGGAGGGATCGGGGAGGGATCGGAGAGGGGCGGTGGATGGGGGATGGTGGTACGGGGAGGGGTGGAAGGGATGCGGGAGATCAGCCGGTGGATGCCATCCCATCCTATGGGTCCCATCCTATGGGTCCCATCCCATCCCCTAGATCCCATCCTATCCATCCTATGGATCCCATCCCATGGATCCCATCCCATCCCATCCCATTCCATCCATCCCATTGATCCCATCCCATGGATCCCATCCCATCCCATCCCATCCCATGGATCCCATCCCATCCCATCCCATCCCATGGATCCCATCCCATGGATCCCATCCCATCCCATCCCATCCCATCCCACCCCATTGATCCCATCCCATGGATCCCATCCCATAGATCCCATCCCACCCCATTGATCCCGTCCCATCCCATCCCATGGCTCCCATCCCATCCCATCCCATCCCATTGATCCCATCCCACCCCATGGCTCCCATCCCATCCCATGTATCCCACCCCATTGATCCCATCCCATCCCATGGATCCCATCCCATCCCATCCCATCCCATTGATCCCATCCCATCCCATCCCACCCCATGGCTCCCATCCCATCCCATGTATCCCACCCCATTGATCCCATCCCATCCCATGGATCCCATCCCATGGATCCCATCTCATTGATCCCATCCCATTGATCCCATCCCATCAATCCCATCCCATAGATCCCATCCCATTAATTCCATCCCATCCCATCCCATCCCATTCCATCCCATCCCATCGATCCCATCCCATTGATCCCATCCCATCCCATGGATCCCACCCCATTGATCCCATCCCATCCCATGGATCCCATCCCATGGATCCCATCTCATTGATCCCATCCCATTGATCCCATCCCATCAATCCCATCCCACAGATCCCATCCCATCCCATCCCATCCCATCCCATCCCATCCCATCCCATCACATGGATCCCATCCCATTGATCCCATCCCACCCCATGGCTCCCATCCCATGGATCCCATCCCATTGATCCCATCCCATCCCATCCCATCCCATCCCATCCCATGGATCCCATCCCATTAATCCCATCCCATCCCATCCCATTAACCCCATCCCATCCCATGGCTCCCATCCCATTGATCCCATCCCATGGATCCCATCCCATCAATCCTATCCCACAGATCCCATCCCATCCCATGGCTCCCATCCCATGGATCCCATCCCATCCCATCAATCCCATCCCACAGATCCCATCCCATCCCATGGCTCCCATCCCATGGATCCCATCCCATCCCATCAATCCCATCCCATGGATCCCACCCATCCCATTGATCCCATCCCATTGATCCCATCCCATTGATCCCATCCCATTGACCCCATCCCACCCCATAGATCCCACCCCATTGATCCCATCCCATCCCATGGATCCCATGAATCCCATCCCATGGATCCCATCCCATTCCATCCCATCCCATGGCTCCCATCCCACAGATCCCATCCCACCCCACCTCCCCCACCCCAAAATTCCCCCTCCCCCCCCCCAGCCCATTCCCATCCCCCGCCCGGCTCCGGCGCCGCCTCTCACCCCGGTAGGGATCCTGCGGCGGGTTCAGCTCCGGCGACGTGGCCGACTGCACCGGCAGCTGCGGCACCGGCACCGCGTTGGGCACCAGCGAGTGGCCGCCGCGCAGGCCCACGCCGTCCTCCCGGTGCGCCCCCACCTGCCGGGAGAGAGCCGGAGGTGAGCCCCCGAATCCCGGGAAAAAGCCGCGGGATCCCGGCTGGATCCTCCTCTTCCTCATCCTCGTCATCCTGATCCTGATCCCGCTGGATCCGGCGGCGGAGCGGGGAGAATCCGGCGGGAAGGGCAGAGCTGCCGGTGAGGGACGGGCGGGGAAGGGCGGGGGGGGGAGGGGGAGGGGGAGGGGAGGAGCGGGGGTTTGGGGGGGTTCCGGGAGGGATTTGGGGGGGTTCGGGAGGGATTTGGGGGGGTCAGGAGGGATTTGGGAGGGTCAGGAATGGGGATCCAGGAGGAGTTTGGGGGTTCAGGAATGGGGATCCAGGAATGGAGGAATGGGAATCCAGGAGGAGTTTGGGGGTTCAGGAATGGGAATTTGGGGATCCAGGAGGGATTTGGGGGGTCAGGAATGGGGATCCAGGAGGGATTTGGGGGTTAAGGAGGAATTTGGGGGGTTCAGGAATGGGGATCCAGGAGGGATTTGGGGGGGTTCAGGAGGGATTTGGGGTTCAGGAGGGATTTGGGGGGGTCAGGAATGGGGATCCAGGAATTTGGGAATCCAGAAGGGATTTGGGGGGTCAGGAGGGATCTGGGGGGTCAGGAGGGATTTGGGGGGGGGTCAGGAATGGGAATCCAGGAATGGGGATCCAGAAGGGATTTGGGGGTTCAGGAGGGATTTGGGGGGGTTCAGGAATGGGGATCCAGGAGGAGTTTGGGGGTTCAGGAATGGGAATTTGGGGATCCAGGAGGGATTTGGGGGGTCAGGAATGGGGATCCAGGAATTTGGGGGTTAAGGAGGAATTTGGGGGGTTCAGGAATGGGGATCCAGGAGAAATTTGGGGGCTCAGGAGGGATTTGGGGGTTCAGGAGGGATTTGGGGGGTTCAGGAATGGGAATCCAGGAGGGATTTGGGGGATCCAGGAGGGATTTGGGGTTGAGGAATGGGGATCCAGGAATGGGGATCCAGGAGGGATTTGGGGTCCAGGAATGGGGATCCAGGAATGGGGATTCAGGAGCAGTTTGGGGGTTCAGGAATGGGGATCCAGGAATGGAGGAATGGGGATCCAGGAATGGGGGTCCAGGAGGAATTTGGGGGGTCAGGAGGGATTTGGGGGGGTCAGGAATGGGGATCCAGGAATGGGGATCCAGGCGGAATTTGGGATCCAGACGGAATTTGGGATCCAGGAATGGGAATCTGGGATCCAGGAATGGGAATCTGGGATCCAGGAATCCCGTTGCCAGCCCCTCTCTCCCTGCAGCCCCCCCATTTCCCGAGCCCCCTCCCCTTAGGGGATCCCAATGGCCCCGGGATGAGGCGGAGCCATCCCATAATAGTCCCCACCCGAGCAGGGGGGTGGGGAAGGGAAGGGGGGGGGGGGGAGGGAAGGGGAATAAAAGGGGTTCCATGGGATCGATTAATGGGATCGATTAATGGGATCGATTAATGGGATCGATTAATGGGATCGAATAATGGGATCAGTTAATGGGATTGATTAATGGGATCGATTAATGGGATCAGTTAATGGGATTGATTAATGGGATCGAATAACGGGATCGATTAATGGCATCAGTTAATGGCATCAATTAATGGGATCGATTAATGAGATCAATTAATGGCATCAATTATTGAGATCGATTAATGGCATCAATTAATGGCATCAATTAATGGCATCGATTAATGGGATCGATTAATGAGATCGATTATTGGGATCAATTAATGGGGTCAATTAATGGCATCGATTAATGGGATCGATTATTGGCATCAACTCATGAGATCAATTAATGGCATCAATTAATGGCATCGATTAATGGCATAGATTAATGGCATCGATTAATGAGATCGATTAATGGGATCGATTAATGGGATTGATTAATGGGATTGATTAATGGGATCGATTAATGGCATCAGTTAATGGCATCGATCAATGGGATCGATTAATGGCATCAGTTAATGGCCTCAATGGCATCAATTAATGGGATCAATTAATGGGGTCAATTAATGGGATTGATTAATGGGATCGATTAATGGCATCGATTAATGGGATCGATTAATGGCATCAGTTAATGGGATCGATCAATGGGATCGATTAATGGGATCGATTAATGGGATCGATTAATGAGATCAATTAATGAGATCGATTAGTGGCATCAGTTAATGGCCTCAATGGCATCAATTAATGGCATCAATTAATGGGATCTATTAATGGCATCAATTAATGGCGTCGATTAATGGGATCGATTAATGAGATCAATTAATGGCATCAATAATGGCATCAATTAATAGGATTGATTAATGGGATCGATTAATGGGATTGATTAATGGGATTGATTAATGGCATCAGTTAATGGCATCAATAATGGCATCAATTAATGGGATCGATCAATGGGATCAATGGGATCGATTAATGGGATCAATTAATGGGATCGATTAATGAGATCGATTAATGAGATCAATTAATGGCATCAGTTAATGGCCTCAATGGCATCAATTAATGGCATCAATTAATGGCATCAATTAATTAATGGGATCGATTAATGGGATCAGTTAATGGGAAGGGAAGTCAAAGGAAATGAAATCAATTAATGAAATTAAGAAGGGAAATTGAAGGAAATAGAAGCAATTAATGAAATTGAGAAGTGAAATTGAAGGAAATGAAATTAATTAATAAAATTAAGAAGGGAGATTGAAGGAAATAATATTAATTAATGAAATTAAGAAGGGAAATTGAAGGAAATAGAAGCAATTAAAATTAAGAAGGGAAATGGAAGGAAATAAAGTCAATTAATAAAATTAAGAAGGGAGATCAAAGGAAATGAAATCAATTAATAAAATTAAGAAGGGAGACGGAAGGAAATAAAATCAATTAATAAAATTGAGAAGTGAAATGGAAGGAAATGAAATCAATTAATGAAATTAAGAAGGAAAATTGAAGAGAATAAAATCAATTAATAAAATTAAGAAGGGAGATCAAAGGAAATGAAATCAATTAATGAAATTAAGAAGTGAAATCGAAGAGAATAAAATCAATTAATAAAATTAAGAAGGGAAATTGAAGAGAATAAAATCAATTAATAAAATTAAGAAGGGAAATGGAAGAAATGAAATCAATTAATGAAATTAAGAAGGGAAATCGAAGGAAATAAAATTAATTAATGAAATTAAGAAGGGAAATCAAAGGAAATAAAATTAATTAATGAAATTAAGAAGGGAAATCAAAGGAAATAAAAGGAATTAATGAAATTAAGAAGGGAAATGGAAGGAAATAAAATTAAGGAATAAAATTAATAAAGGAAATAAATTCGAATTAAGAAATGAAATAAATTCAAATTAAGCAATGAAATGGAGTCAACGAAAAGGAAGGAATAAAATTAATAAAGAAAATAAAATTAATAAAGAAAATAAAATAAAATAAAATAAAATAAATATAAATAAAATAAAATAAAATAAATATAAATAAAATAAAATAAAATAAA